>JAXQQM020074462.1:0-12367 GCA_034641835.2 Pinus albicaulis
ATCCTCTCCTAGCTCTTCTTTACTTGGTTGCTTTCAGGACAATCACAAAGATAACACAGAATGGCCTAAGATCTGATAAGTACTTTTGAAACTCGTCAGCTTGTAACACATCCTAAGGGAAACAATCAAATAGTTGAGCAAATAAGAAAGGGACTCAGGGCTAACCTTAATTTCCTCAGTTCATCTTCACACAACATATATTGAAAGTAATATTTAAAAATAACATTCAGTCAAGGCAATAAGATGAGGGAACGCCAACATGCCTATGCCTAAAATGAATTAATCATTTCCAAATAACACAGATAGAAGAAAACATCTAAATAAATATTTCTCAGCCAGAGAAGGTTACTGGTATACAATAGGTCCTAACTCTGTTTAAACTGTTCTTTACAGCAGAAAATGAAACAAAATGGAAACAGAAATAAAACACAAGCTACAGTAAGAACAACATCACCGTCAGCATAGAACAGGATCCCATAAATCAACTTGTATTGATGCTCCAAACCGGTTACAATATTCAAATCCAGTGTGTCAATTCATCTTTCTTTCAAAACCTAACTTATCTATTACAAGCAGAGCTCCAAGAGCTAGTGAAATCCTATGTACAATCAAGAGTCTTCAGCTCAGTTACAATTACAATGCTTCAGCAATTACATTAACAACCAACCCTTCACTCATCTTCTACTGAAGTATCTATAGAAGGATGAGGAGGTGAGACCTGATAAAAGATCTCAAAATCAATTAATACAGGCATTAATGTCTTCTTGGCCTTTGAGGGGCTCAGCGAAGAAATTGTACAGGTGTTTCGATGTATTAACTGATTCATACTTATGATTTTAGCTCAGTGGGAGCTTTGTTGACCTTTTGAGGATTTGTGTACTATTAGGGTTACTCTGCGGACATCAGTTAATAAATTCCATGGTAGAAGTAACTTCTTTGGCTGTTTCGAGGAAAAATATCTGATCCTGCTCCATAAATTTGGTTGCTGATTGAGTGTTTTGAGGCAATAGGTGGCGTTGTGGTGGTTGAGGAATCAATTTGCCTCAGATATAGAGGTGGGCACAACCTGTCTGATAAACACTTTTTAGGTTTACCTTTTAAACTATTTTTGAGTTGGGGATTAGGCTTTTGATAACTGTCTTAGCCGTAATCCCCACTCATTTGTCCATTAATCCTCGGCTTCTGGTTAGTTTTCTGATTTCCTGCGATCTGATACTCTTTTTCTGTGACTTCTTTGTTGTTTTCCAGGTTTAACAGGGGCGTATAGCAGCAACGTCTCATGAAACTTCATTGACAATAAAGTACTGCACCCTATGGATAATTTCCCTAAGGTACTCGAAAGGCAGAGGATCGTCATCCTCGTCCCATGAAATTTCTCCATTAAAATCAGAAAAACCTTAAACCTGCACAAAACAAAAAAAATGAGGAAATCCTGCATTTATATGGGTAGATCTGCATCGAAGGGCGTGCGGAGGAGCGGGGTTATCTGAGCCGTCGATCGCGCTATGATCGAAGGTCGGGAGCGATCGGGAAAGTCAGCGGCGGAGAATAGTTGACTAGGGAATGGAATCGGGAAATTGAATGGGGACCGTCGATCTGCAAAGATCGACGCGGGAGATTGATTTCCCACCGCGCGACGGCTTGGTTATCGAGCGGGTGCTTTGGTTAAAGGTCGGGCATCTTGAGCGATCATCAACCGTTGGATCAGTGGGCCCAGATCGGACGGCTATCATTGATTCCGCTGGGCGGCCTGGTCCGGACGTTAATGCGCGGGGACAGAGGTTTTGGAAAATGGTACAGGAGACGCGTGGCGCACAGCATATGGAATCGCTGGCCAACGGGAGAAAACAGCCTTTGGCCCGAAGGCGGTGCGGAAAATACTGTCGGTTTTGGAAAACAGCACACGGAAAGCGGGGACCACATGGTAGGTTGCGTTCCGCGCCGTCCGATCTGCGGAGCAGATCGATGGTCGATATCGCTCCACCATTTACACGGCGGAAAACTTTGGAAATAATTAAAAACCCAAAAATACAATTTTACAAAGGTTTTTAATGGTTTTGGTGGAGAAAAATTAATTTAAAAGGATAAGCGCCCGACGGATTTAGTTTTTGGTTCTGGCGCTAGGGCGTATGGAAGAAAAGGGTTAGAGGCTTGGCCACGAGGGGGCTTAAGCGCATAATATAGAAAATATGCGTTATCTATGGTTTTTCAAAGGAAATGAAGGCTTTCGATAAGGTCAAGAAGGGGTCTTAGACCTTTAGGAAATGGATTTAAATGAAGGAAAAGGAAGAATCATGAAGTTTAGGGGTTTCCAAGGGAAATGGAGAAAAGGAACTGAGTTAGTTGTGAGGAGAAGAGGGATCCTTTGCAGCAGTATTTAACTGTGGATTTTTTTTTTAAGGGTTTCAGAGATTTTTAGGATGAAAAAATTAGTGCAGGATTTGGACATAGGAATAAGGCCGGAGTCCTCATAGAGACTTCAAGAGCCAACAATTTTTAGTGAAAAATTTGTTCCTTGGAGGCTCTAAATATATTTAGCCACCTTTGGTATAATCAAATTTATGGGTGGCTAACACCAGACTGTGAGGAATTTTTTTATCATTTATACAGTGGACTATTTATAAACAGATGGCTACGTCCATACTGTGTCTACACATGTCTATACTGTGATGTACTCAAAATCATTCCTATATCAGAACAGTTTGAATTAGTTTCTAGTTAGTTTTGATCTGAGTATGGGAATGCATACCTCAGTGATGATATATATATATTTTTCATTTAATGTTTTTATAGGTTCCGAATGGGGTGACCACGGGATGATCCTTGAAATGATAAAGTACTGCACTCTTCATATATGACAGACTTTAGCATCATCTATTCCAGACTTTGCACTTTAGGGGGCAATCTGTTACACTGAAAATTGTCATCCTGAAATTCTGCTAAGTGTATGAGCTCATTATTACTCATACTTCTCCCTTTGCAAGTCTAACATATCATTTCCTCATGTCAAGCCTTGAAAATCGGAGAAATGTTCCTAAAAATTTCCTAAACTTTGGTGTCGCACTTTCTCTATATCTTTCCTGCAGTCCCGCACCTAATGTTCAGCTCTCTTACGTACCTGAACACACTTTATCTGTGTTAAAGGTGCGGACCCATGTAAGATTAAAAAGGCGCAAGTAAATTCCAAAAAGCTCAATAAAAGTTAATTCTAGAAGCTTCCAGAAAATATCTTGCGGTGATATAACCGCTCTTATGAGGTGCATGTATCCCTTACCTTATGGAGCTAACCCCTTGATGTGAGGAGCTTATCCCTTTGAAGGAGGATTCTATCCCTTCATAGTTGGAACAGAAAACCTCCTCTTTTCCACTATAAAAAGAGGCATTGGGTAGCCTCAAGGGGAGTTCAAGCTTTAGAATATTTGAAGTTAAGTGTTGTTGAGATTTAGACTCAGTTAAGTAAGACTTTTTTGAGGAGAGATTACATACCTCTATTTGTCTTGGTTGGAGGAGTGCAGAGCTTATCAAAGTAGAGGAGACTCTTGCTTCGGACCCTGGAAAGTCCTCTACAACATCAAGGCTCGGGTTGTAAGGATTTTCTTCTTTTGAAATTAATACAAATATACTCATTTTTCTCAATAAGCTTTCAATCAATGGTTTATTTCATAGACTCCTTGATCACTATGATAAGCATGGTTTATGATGATTTCTATACAGGTGCTATGTAATATTTTGCTTGTTTGTGACTGCAGGTTTACAAGGAAAACTCCTTCAAGCGCGCGAGGGACAACAATGATTTCAAACAAGCACTGGACATATGGTAAGTCTTTTACACCTCTATAGAGCTTTTTGTAAATCATATATGCTTAGAGAAAGATTATTTTATTTGGCTGTTTGTTGCTAGATACTTTTAGTACTAGGGAGATCAGTCTTGTCCGCAAGACGGATTAATCTGCCAACAATAGGGTCTATGTCGTTGCCAAACTATGCAAGTAGTAGCATGCCTCCGGGAAACTCTATTGCATCCATTTTGACTAACCAACCCCAACCTCCATCTGGAATGGGAGGGCACTTTTATATTGGGGGCAACCAACCATTCACCTCGCAATACAATATGCCCTATGGACAACAACCGTATATCCCTACTCCTCCACCTATAGGAATTTTTTATCAAAGTCCTACTTATCCTCCTAGTAACACATTAATGGGTGGACCCTATGGTCTAAGTAGTCAGCCCATACTGCCTCGGTTAGATTTGGGGGAAAATCCACAATTTCCATTTTTGGCAGCTGTGGACATCCCCGATATCCATAAACTGACTAATGATCCCATCAATCACAACCCTCTTTGGCCTCCAAGACCACATAAGATTCCTTCTGACATCCCGAAGTTCGACGGGAAACAAGGGGACGAACCAGCCGCACACATCAATACCTTTCATCTATGGTCTATATCCAATTCCATGGTGGATGATAGTGTCCGGCTTCAACTATTTCCCCGCACACTTACAGGTAATGCTGCCAAGTGGTACATTGAATTTACACGTGCTGCCATCAATACATTTGGTGCTTTACGATGGAGTTTCTAAAGAAATTCCAATTACCAATTAGATTTGAAACCGGAACGGAACTGTTAACCTCGCTGCGCCAAGACACCGCAACCCACGTCTCTGATCACATTCATGAATGGAGACATAGGATGAGGCTAGTCAAAGCACCAATTCCGGATCATCTCTTAGCCAACTGGTTTTGTAAGTCTCTCTTACCCCACATCTCTAAAGACATTGGCCTTTTCGGTGCAGTTACAAAAGATTAATGCATTCGTCGTGCCCAGCATTTGGATTCAATCTATTCATAATCTGGCATGCTATATGATTTTCTCCCCAATGCCCCTGGTAACCCAAATCCTCCAGCTACTCAAAAAACCAGAGCTCATGCCGACGGTCTCGTTGGCACGATATTTGGTGTAGCCACAAAACAGTCTCGGGGGCAAGCCTCCCAGCCATCGTCGGCTGCCACCGCCCCTCACCAAACGACTACTCTTTCTACCACTGAGGTAAATTTAGTGCAAACCTCACAAAAACCTAGCAGTAAAAATAAGAAGAACAAGAAAAAGACATCTTCTTCGGAAGAGCAGTTGGACAATCAGAATAACCCTAATCAGAAAAATGCTGCCAAAAATGACAAAGGGAAGGATAAACCCATCAAATTTCCTTGAAATATCTGTGCGGAGAACCACTTGACATAAAAATGTCCTCAACTGCAGGAATGCACCGATTTTATTGCCAACAAGGATTCTGGGTGAACACCTGCCATTATTCATAATCCTTTCCCTAATCAACAGCAGCAACATCAACACATGGTTGACAATCTGCCACAAACCCATCAACATGGCAATGGTGGTTCACATCCTTCCGGCGAAGGACCATCCTCCATTTATGGCATTGAGAGTGTTGAACTTCAAACTCGAGCCAAGATTTATGGAAATCCTACCATAGATTCTCAAGAACATGGTACTAGTTCAAATCCACCGCCGCCCAACTATTTGCATATCGAATGGCCTACTGCTGACCCCATGATTCGTCCCCCCAAAGGGACACTTCGACGCATGACTCATAACACCTTTGCATGTGCAGCCCAAAACTACAACATTGTAGAAGATTTGGCGCAGGCACCGTCAGCTATGTCTGCTCTTGAAGTATTACAAACCTGTCCAGCACAAAGGAAAGCCTTGCTTTTGACCATTGGTGGAATAGACCCCCAGGATTCCATGCTAGCTATCTTTGATATGGAAAATTCTAAACGTCGCCTCTCGCACCAACTTGCATTCCAAGTGCAGGTTGTGTCGAAAGGGAGACCAATCCATCGCACTGTCATAGATGAAGGTGCTTCGACCTGCGTTATGTCACAAGCTTGCTGGCTCAATTTAGGTTCTCCTACCTTAACACCACCGTCGAATTCCCTCAAAGATTTCGATGGCCACACATTCCTCCCAAAAGGATACCTTGCTAGCTTTCCCATCACTCTGAATGGGAAAATGGTAAAATTGGATGTTGAAGTCGTAGAGTGCCATCTTGACTATAATCTATTGCTTGGTCGCAGTTGGTCTTATGCCATGACCGCCATCATATCTTCGGTCTTCCAACTCATCCTATTTCCATTGGATGGGAAAATAGTCACGGTGGATCAGCTATCCTTCTGCACCCCTGATTATGCCACGTTACCAAGTAGCAGTGTACCCCTAATAGGAGGCTTTCCTGACTCTTACGTCAGTATCGGTACCAGTCTTCTGAAGGCATCTTCCCTACTGGGTCATTTTCCTCTCCCACCGCCGCAGATCCCAAACACGGTTGCAATGATATCCACCACTTTGGATGGCTCTATCGGCCCATGGATCATCCCGGAACTTTCATACATTGATTCCTACGGAGATCAGATGCCGCTCTCACCAGCCAAGTTGGCTTATCAAGCCATCCAAATCACATCTGAACCCTCCACTGCTATGGTTTCGACCAACGGTACAATCCTCCCATCCATCATAGTTCTCTCTAAGGATCTCCTCAATGAAGTCTGGCCTACAGACGAAGCTATTCGAGAGATCATGTCTCTAGAAGAATGACCTTGGGGAGAGTTTCACCATCGTGCTTCGATGACTGACTCGGACGTGATAAATACTGAAATCCCATCCTTCGACCCACCTGAGATGGTTCCCTCTGCTTACACGACTGTTCAAACTATCGATTCAGAAGGGAACATGGGTAATATTTCTAAGAAAATGCTCATTGATATCTCGGTCAAAACGGGTATTGTGGAAAATATTCAGATTGGAGCCGATTGCAATCCTAAGAAAATTGCATGCTTCACATCCCTTTTCAAGGAATTACGCGATGTGTTTGCTTGGTCTTATGACGAAATTCCCAGAATAGACCCGTCTATCGTCGAGCACGAAATCAAGATTTATGACAATTCCAAACCAATTCGGCAACGACTCAGACCTGTCCACCCGCGCAAAGCAGCCACCATCAAAATTGAGGTAGAAAAAATTTTAAACGTTGGTTTCATCTATCCCGTTCCTTTGACGGAATGGGTTTCCAATCTGGTTCCCATCGATAAAAAACAAGGCACCATTCGAGTTTGTGTTAATTATCGCGATCTGAACACGGCCTGTCCAAAGGACAATTATCCTACACTGTTCATAGATTAGATTCTCGACGATTGTGCCGAATGTGAATCTTTTTCCTTCATGGATGGATTCTCGGGCTATAACCAGATTGCAATTAAAAAAGACGACCAGCATAAAACTGCCTTCATCTGTCCTTGGGGAACATTTTCGTATCATAAACTCCCATTCGGTCTGAAGAATGCTGGAGCAACTTTTCAGCGGGATATGGACTATGATTTCATGACATGCGACATATTGTATAGGCTTACTTGGATGACCTTCCGGCCCATTCCAAGAAACGATTTGATCACCTCACTAATCTGAAAGAAATTTTTGCTAGGTGTAGATTCTACAATATACATTTGAATCCTCATAAGTGCATATTTATGGTCGAGTCCGGACGTTTGTTAGGTTTCATTGTCTCCAAGCATGGGATTAGGGCTGATCTGGATAAGGTTAAGGCGATTTTTGAATTTTCGGCACCACAATCCATCCTTCAACTCCAACATTTGCAAGGGAAGGCAAACTTTTTACGTCGATTCATCGTTAACTATGCCGAGATGAAGAAAGGATTTATGCGATTAATTAAGAAAGGAACACTATAATTGTGGGATGACCAAGCTCATCGGTCATTTGATGCTTTAAAACATGCACTTGTTTCAGCCCCACTCCTTAGTGCCCCCGACTACTCACGTGACTTTCTCCTCTACCTGGCAGCCTCACCATCCTCACTTGGAATGGTTCTGGTTCAAGTTTACAGTGACGACAGTGAACATGTGATATAATATTTGTCCAAAGGTCTAATCGGACCGGAATTATGTTATTCACATGTGGAGAAACTTTCTCTGGCGATATTTTTCACCGTCACCCAACTCTGGCACTATATATTGCTGCGACAGACTAAGGTTATTGCTTTGGAGAACCCCATGCGACATATCTTGTCTAGAAAAATTATTGGAGGAAAATATTTCAAATGGATTATAATCCTCCAACAATTTGATTTGGTCTTGATAGCTGCCAAAGAAAATAAATCCCTCCTCTTCGCCGAATTATTATCAGACCTTCCCAGAATCGACCCAACAGAAGTAGCTCATGATCCATTTCCTGATGAATCTATATACTTGGTCAATTCTTTAGACCCATGGTATGGAGAAATTTTGGTCTACCTACAAACCCAACGCTTCCGACCAACTCTCATGTCTGACGACCGTCGTCGTATCCACCAACAGGAAAATCACTATCTCGTGCTAAACGATACACTATATCGTCGTGGGGTTGATACTATTCTCCGACGCTGTCTCACTTTCAATGAGGTGGAATGCGTTTTGAATGATTGCCACGCAGGGGCATGTGGTGGTCATCTTTTGAGCATAGATACTCCCAAAAAATCTTACACGTAGGTTACTATTGGCCCACTTTGTTTAAAGACTGCATTGCAGCAGTCCAGAAGTGCCATCCATGTCAAATTTTCACAAAGAGAATGCGCGCTCATCCTGCCCCCCTTTATCCGGTTATCTCCATTGGTCCTTTCGCTAAATGGGGAATTGACTTCATGACTTGTAATTGCACTTCGGGAAATGGACATAACTACATCGTGGTTGCGGTCGACTATTTTACGAAATGGGCAGAAGCCATTCCCACTTTCAAGGTCAATGGTGAAACCGCAGCTCTTTTCCTGTTCAATCAGGTAATCTGTCGGTTTGGCGTACCCCTATCGATTTTCATAGATCATGGATCCCACTTTCAGAATCATATGATGACCGAATTAACATCCATGCAAGTTGCAGTTGCTACCCAGCAACTCCGACATTTTTGCCATTTTGTATATTTCAGCCAATCCTTCGGAGGATTGATGTATTGTTGCTTCTAAGGGTTAGATATTTGCTCCCCTATTTTATTTGAGCCATATATTGTCATATCCATGTATTGATATAATTTTGCAGCAATTACCCATAATAGACTGCGCTACATAGCTAGGGTTAATGCAGATATAGCAATGTTCTTCTATTTCATGTACATGTCTTGTTGAGGCTTGCATTGCCTTCCTTGGGTGGATGTTTCCTCAAGAATTTAATATTTCCAACTTAGCTCATAGCTAAGTGGAATATTAATCTTTGTCAATAAACTCAAATGCATGAATAAGTGAACAAGGAGGCTCATAAAAACTACTTTAGCATGAATAAAAACCCCTCACAATGTAAAAAGGGGCCATGAAATAACCAGCTCAAGCATCCACTTGTGTAAACAAGGTTAAATTGACCAAGTCAACTCAACTTGTCTTTAAGAGAATGGATCCATGAATAAGGTAGCTCAATGTGAATGGAGGCAAATTCAGCAAAATAATTTGAAGACTCCTTAAATGTGAAAAGGGGCAAGGAAAAGAGACTCAATCAAGAAAGATTATTAGAAGATGCATTTAGTCACATTGACTAAATCAAACCACGCAGCATCTGGTTTTTCTCCACTTAATGGGACAGTGTAACCCTAGAGGGGGAAAGCTTGGCAAGGAAGCAAACCCTAGTGGAGTGGGGCCCTTGGAGGAGAAGCTCATTTTATATATAATGAATGAAGGGAAGCCGTATGGGTTTATATTGGAGATAATAATCTCATGAGGTCTGATTAGAATTCCTGCATACTTAGTTGTTTAGCTAAGTTGCTGCACTTCTTAGTGCAAGGGTTTTCTCATGTGGGAATGCCTTGCTTTTTCTTAGAGATCTTGTAGCAAGAGATCTAAGGAAAGATTCTGATATGTAATTTCCACTTTTAGGTGTTAGGCCAAGCACTGGTTCTCCATATCTATGCATTCCCTTGAGGATACTACGTTATTTTTATAGAGGTGCAGTGGAAGGGGTTAAAACCCCATTGTTTGGAGCTAGTTTCCCAAAGGGAAGCTCAATATTATTATGGGAGCTGATCAAAATAGATTCTACATCCATTATTATGTGTATTCAAAAATTTTATGCAGAGCTACAGACCTACAGTGTTATTTCAGTATTAGACCTGCAGCTTTTCTTTTACATATTGTTTTCTGTGGGTAAACCCTTGCCGGGTGATCATAAAATTATGTAAAAGGGATTGGATCTATGTATTTATTCCTCATTGAGAATTATAATATAAATATCAGTAATTCTCTCTTATATTTCTAGGTATTTAATTCTATATATTTCGCAGTGTCTTTTGCAGCAGCTCCGACATTTGCATGTTTTGGGGTTTTTGTCCATTTTCAGCTATTTGAGCATGGGAGGCCTGTTTAAATTTGATGTTGGTATTTATTTCTGAAATAATCTTGCATACAGCTCCTATATTGACTAATATAAGGGAAAAAACCATTATTTTATAATGTTGTAACTCATTACTTAGGAAAACATCATTTCTGGGTCACTAGTGGTGCTTTTCCCCACTTGGTTGTCTTTCTGAAGTAATGTTTGCTGTAGTTTTTGTCAAATGATGAGCTATGCATATGATATGGCCTCTTATCTGATAATTTTCTTATTTCTCATGATTTTTTGAAGAAATTATGCAAATTCTGAAGTAGGATTTCCATTTTGCTGCAACCTTCCTCTTTCAACAGTTTTCAACTAGTCTAGTTTGTGGGAGATCTAATTAAGGTCTCTAAGCTCATTTTTTTTAGCTAAAATTCCATAAATAAGTCACATACATACCATATGAGAGGAACCAAGCATTAATCTGTGTTTCTGTTGCACATTTTTGCTTATACAGCATTTTCCTTGAGCTGCTTGTTAATAGTCCTGAAAGGGAAATATTAGCTTTCGACATAGTTCTATAGACAGAGTCTGCTAGTGGGCCAGCTAGCCTCTAGATCTCACCCTCTTTTTAGAGGTGACATATCCAGTAAATTCCCCTGCATTCAATCTCTGGAATAGATCCAGTTGTTGATTGTTAATGTTTTCTTGAAAAAGGATTTTCATTTGCCAGATTCATGAGCATTTCCTGATTTGGAATATTACAAAGAATTTGTACTCTTTCTACTGCTATAACATTATTTTTTTTCCATCTATATCTTCTTGTCTCATAGCTCATAAAATAACGTTGTTGATCTATTGTATGTTCATGCATTAGTTGCAGTCCCTTCATTGGGCACTTTTTGAGGACATCTAAGTGTGGGAGATCTGTTTAAACCACTTAGAAGGATTTCTTTGTGTTAGCCCCCTATAAATATTTTGACAAGAAAACAGGGGCTAAGGTGTTTTGTGAGCCTTCAAGGAATGCATTTCTCTTGAAAGCACATCATCCTTGAAAGCTCCTTCATGCTCTCGGCCCTTTGATTATTTCCCTTTGTTGTTCTTAAGTCAATAAGCCTCACTGATTGTGAAAAATTGTGCTCTAAAAGGCCTTCATTTTCCCTTTGTACCCCTGCAAAATTCCCCATTTTAACCTTTTTCCCTTTTTTCAAAATTCCCCTTTTTACCCCAGAAATCCCTCCCCTAGTCCTTCTGAACCACCCACTTTGCCCTTTAAATTCTACGCACACCCCTTGTTTGGTCTAATTCCCCCTGTTTCCCTCTATCGTTACCCTTTCCTAGCCTCAAATTGCATAAAAAAGGCCGAAATCCCACATTTTAACATATTTAAGGCCTAGTCCTTTTCGGCCAGCCCCCAAAACCGTTTTCCCACATGACCTGGGTGCCAGAACCTGGCGCCAGCCCGAAAAGCGCTTTTCGTAAATGTGTATCGGGAGCGTTCTGAACTGTCGATCTATACAGATCAGACGGTCGTCACAAGCTCCACAGCGTCCGTCGCCCACCCCTTTCACCGCCCCGATCGCATATCCACCATCTGTTCAATCCGCAAATCAACGGTCAGTAGTTCATCTGCCTCAGTGGTCCCCGCGCCGCGCCCTGTCCAAAAACCAAAGGTTTCTATCACACTACCTTTGGAAAGTGGGTGATATTTTTCATTTCGAAGAGATTCCATTCACCGCCCGACGTGTGGCTCTGCGCACTATTTGAAAACCACCCTCCATCGCGCGTTATATTTTGGCCATGGACCCAGCGCGATATGCGCGTACACCATCCGATCTGGAGCTGTCCATCTAACAGTGATCGTGCCACAAAGATGCTCGGGAGTTAATCCAAGGAAAAAGGGATCCCTGGCCCACTATCAGTTGCCCTTCGATGCATTTTCAACCGTCGATCTCCTCCTGAGATCGGACGATCCAGATGAGATCACCCCTGCCATTGACTAGTTC
>JAXQQM020087473.1:0-30494 GCA_034641835.2 Pinus albicaulis
TTTCTGTTGTGTAACCAGCTCCAAAAATAGAAGAAAAGAGATATCAACGCCTTATAAATAAGCCACTTCGAGGGGGAAACCTCCAATACATTACATAAATGAACAATTCTTGGATGACACAATTTACAAAACCTCCTTTCTATATATAGGAGTCCACGGGGCATAATGTAATCCTAGTGGGCCATAATGTAATCCTAGCCGACCTAAAAATAATAATTTAAGGGCACAATAATAACAAAATGGGGGTTACAAGGGTACAATAATAACAATAATGGGGTTACACTAACAAAAATAAGGGGCTATACTAGTAATATAGGGACCTAACATGCCCCTCTCCTTCAAAAAAGTGTTGTCCTCAACGCTTGAGTAGCTCTGGGTGCTTCTGTATAAAATTCTCATCCTCCCATGTAGAATCTTCTGTGGGTAAGTTCTTCCACTTGATGAGATACTCTGAAATTGATCGATTTCGTAGCTGTCGAGTTCTTGTTTCCATGACTGCTTCAGGTTCCAATATGATTTTTCCTTCCTCATCAAGTTCTGGCAATATTGTTTGAACCGGAAGATTTTCACCTATAACCTTCTTTAAGCATGAAACATGGAAAACTGGATGTACTCGCGAAGAAGCATGAAGCTCCAATTTGTATGCCATAGTACCAATCTTTTGCAACACCTTGTAAGGACCATAGTACTTTAGCGATAATTTATTATCCTTCTTAGCTTGCTTGAGGGACATTTGTTTGTATGGTTGTAGCCGTAAAAATACCCAATCTCCTACATCAAAACTTCTCTCGCTGCGATGTTGATCTGCCTGTTGTTTCATTCGATTTTGTGCCAAATTAGGGTTATCCTTTAAGAGTTGGAAAACTTCTTGTTGATGCTCGATGTGATCTTCCACTGCTTGAACCTTCGAATTTTCCCTTAAAGATGATGTGATCGATGGTGGATGATATCCATAAAGTGCCATAAATGGGGTCATTTTTGCTGCAGTATGGAAGGAAGTGTTATACCACCATTCAGCGGGAGGTAACCACTTGACCCATTGTGTTTGTTTATCAGATACAAAACAACGAAGATATCCTTCCAAACATTTATTTACTATCTCTGTTTGACCATCAGATTGAGGATGATAAGATGAGCTATGAGCTAATTGAGTACCCAAACAAGAAAATAACTCCGTCCAAAAGTTTCCCGTAAAAATGGGATCTCTGTCGCTCACAATAACCCTTGGGCTTTCATGTAGCTTTTGAATTCTGTCCACAAATGTAGTAGCAACTGTACTTGCTTTAAATGGATGAGATAATGCACAAAAGTGTGCATACTTGGTAAGTCTATCAACTACCACCATGATGACATTCTTTCCTTCGGACTTAGGTAAACCTGTGATAAAATCCATTGAAATCTCCTCCCAACTTTGACTTGGAATGGATAAAGGTTGTAGAAGTCCCGGGGTCTTAATTGTCTCCACTTTATTCTGCTGGCAAACCAAACATTCCGCCACAAACTTTTGAATATCGGATTTAAGGCCATCCCAAAAAAATTCTTTCTTCACCCTGTGGTAAGTTTTTAAAAATCCTGAGTGTCCTCCTAAAGGAGAAGTGTGCAATTCAGAAGAATCTTTTGTTTTAGTTGGGAATTCTTACAAAGATATAAGCGATCTTTGTACCATAAGGAATCATTTTTCCAACTAAATGTATCAGATGTACTAGGATCTTGCTGCAAATTTTGAATGAGTTTCCATACATCTTTGTCCTTCTTCCATTCATCTCTTGCTTCGGTTATCCAATCTGGTTGGATAATAGAAATGGCACAAAGAAATGCTTCCACCTCTTCATTCTTTCTTGAGAGTGCATCTGCAACAACATTAAGCTTTCTTTTTTTGTAGATTATTTCAAAGTCATAACCCAACATCTTTGTGACCCATTTTTGCTGCTCTTCTGAAGATAGTCTTTGTTCCAAGAAGTGTTTAAGACTATCATGATCAGTTTTTACCTTGAAGTGTCTTCCCATTAGGTAAGTTCGCCATTTCTTTAGTGCATGCAGTATTGCTAACATTTCCTTCTCATAAATAGGTTTCTGTAAATACTTTCCTTTTATTGGAAGACTTTCAAAAGCAATGGGTCTTCCTTCCTGCATTAAAACTGCACCAATTCCATTTCCTGAAGCATCACATTCCACAATAAAGGTTTTTGTGAAGTCTGGCATAGCTAAGACCGGTGCTAGGCACATTGCCTCTTTAAGATGTTCAAAGACCTTAGTTGCTTCAGGAGTCCATGAAAATGCATCTTTCTTCAATAATGTTGTTAGAGGTGCTGCTATTCTCCCATAATTCTTAACAAACTTGCGATAATACCCTGTTAACCCAAGAAATCCTCGCAACTGCTTTATGGTTGTGGGGACTTTACATTCCTTAATGGCTTTAATTTTGTTAGGGTCTACTTTAACACCCTCGTGAGATACAATATGACCCAGATATTCCACCTCTTGTACTCCAAAGAAACATTTTTATGTTTTTGCATATAATTGTTTCTCCTGCAATAGTTTGAGCACCCTGTCAACATGTTCAACATGATCCTTCCAAGACCTGTTGTAGATTAGTATATCATCAAAAAATACTAGCACAAATTTTCTAAGGAAGGGTTTGAAAATGGAATTCGTCAACCCTTGAAATGTAGAAGGTGCATTGGTAAGGCCAAAAGGCATGACCAAAAATTCATAATGACCCTCATGAGTTCGAAATGTTGTTTTTGGAATATCTTCAGTCTTCATTCTAATTTGATGATATCCTGAATGAAGATCTAACTTGGTAAAATAAATTGCTCCATGTAATTCATCAAATAATTCATCAATCATAGGAATGGGAAATTTGCCTTTAATGGTGAGCTTATTGAGCTCCCTATAATCTGGACACATTCGCCATGATCCATCCTTCTTGTGTACCAATACTACAGGAGCAGAGAAAGAACTTTGACTAGGTTGAATTATACCCGCCTCTAACATTTCTGCAATCATACATTCAATTTCGCTCTTTTGGAAGTAAGGATATATATAAGGCCTGATGTTTGGAGGAACACTTCCTGGAATCAAATGACTAGCATGATCATGATCAAAAATAGGTGGGATTCATTTGGGAGTTTCAAACACCTTGGAATGATTGTCCAAGACTTGTTCGAGATCTGCAGAAATAGATGATTTTGATGCTGGAACTTCTAGTGAGCATAATTGTGAAATTACGCCTCGTTGTTATTTCTTTAGATTCTTTGTCATGACATTAGAGCTTATTATCCTTCCCGGCTTCCCTTCAATACCCCGTAATTCGTCTTCCTTTCCTTCTGAAAAAAAATTCAAGAAAATTTTTTGAAAATTAAAAGCTACCGTCCCCAAAGATTGTAACCATTGTACTCCTAATACAACATCAACACCTCAGATAGGAATAGAAAGCATTGGACTAGTAAATACATATTCCCCCATGGTTAGCTTGATATTATGGCATTTTCCAGAGCAATTTATAGTTCCTCCATTTGCAACCATCACTTGACATTCCGGTGCTGGGTATAGGAAACAATTTAATTCCTTGGCTGCCTTACAATGAATAAAATTATGGGTGCTACCTGAATCAATCAACACTATTACCCTTTTCTTCTTGATTTGTCCTTGTATCTTGAGAGTTTGAGTAGTGGTAATTCCTGCCAGTGCATTACACGATATGGTCGGATTCATTTCTTCCTCTTCGAGGGCTGGTTCCAGGTGTATATCTTCTTCTTGTTCATTTTCTTCTTCCTCTTCACAGTTTATGTAGAATAATTTCTTCTCAGCACACTTATGACCTTTACTGTATTTGCTATCACAACTTTAGCAAATCCCTTTTGATCCTTTTTTCTTCCAATTGTTGTGGTGTCAACCTTGTAGGTTGTGGAAATCTAGGCGTAGCAACACTTCCTTCTTTATAGAATTGAGTGGTAGGCTTCCTTGTCGCCATTATTTTACATTCAACTTTTCTTGCCAACCTGAATGCCTTCTCTAATGAATCCAGTTCCAAAACACGAAATTCATGTTGGATGTTATCCTTTAGAGTGCCTATGAAGAGATCGATCCTGTGTTCCTCTGGAATATCAGTTACCCTTATATTCAATTTTTGGAAGTCCTCAATGTGCTGCCCCACTAAACCCTTTTGTTTAAGATTTATCAATTGGCTAAAGAAGGTGTTGCTCTTTGTATCCTCATAATGTGCTATCATTTCCTCCGTAAAAATTCACCAAGTGACAATTTTTTTATGGGAGCAAAGCCATCGATACCATACAAATGTATTTTGTTCTAAATGTAAAGTTGCGATGCGTACCTTTTGTGTGTTTTGCACGTTATGGAGATCAAAATATTGCTCCATTTGTAGTATCCATGTTACAGGATCCTTTCCATCAAAATTCCTCATATCCATTTTTGGAATATGGTGGTTCTTCCCACCAACATTAGAGTTTATGAAATCATGATTGACATTTATTTTGTTCTCATCATGAGGTTCTTCTACTATCTTTTCACCATTAGGAAACATTTCTTGTATCAACTTTGTCAAACCTTTGATGTATGCTTTTAGATCATTCTTCATGTTTACCATGTTGTCTTTCATGTCATCCATCTTAACTTCCATGCCAGCTTCCATGCCATCCATCTTATCTTCCACACCTTTCTTCAAACCGTCCATCTTCGCTTCCATGCCTTTCTTCAAAACTTCCATTTCACTTTTTGTTGCTCTTTGTGAGAGTGAAATTTTTTGCACTTGCTCTTGTAATTTTGAGAGATCATGTTGCAATTCTTCATCTTCATGAGTCATAGTAGAGACTTATGAAGTCTTAATGGGTGTTGAATTATTTTTATGGGGCATATTTTATAACCCAATACTGATATCTATTCTACAATATGCCCTTGGAATCAATTCAAATTGATTCTTCAAACAAGACTTATGCAATTCGGAAAAAAAAATACACACCTTTTTCTTGCTTTTGAGGAGCTCGATATTGAAATTTGATTATCTCTGTAATTGAAGCACTTCAATATTTGAATTTTGGTACTGATTTAGCCCTCTGAATTTTCTTTCGAATGCCATAGGTCTGACTTGATTTGAATTCTCCAAGACAAATTTGTGTCCAATCTCCCACAATGACCTAATTATGGACTGGTTCCGTACAACGAACTTGTACGAATTTCCACGTGTCGCTGTTTTGTCCTTCAGCTCTAAAATTGATATCCAAAAAACCAAAGTTTGTGTACTAGAGACCACTTTTTACAGCACTCCAATCCGATGCCCAGAGAGAGAGTTATTGAACTTTTCCCACGATCACCTCTTTGAGATGAAATTCAGGAGCCTGAAAAAGCACTACCTTCCACGGATCATATCTCCAAAAATATTGTGAACCAAGCTCTGAAATTTTTTGACAAATTTCCTCAGGATTTCAGCTTCGCACCATATGAATTTCAGATTCTGAACCTTCGTAGAAAACAATTTATAGCGAAAATTCCACGATGACCTGTTTAGGAGCTTGAAAAAAGACCTAACTTCCACAGATCATATGTCTAAAAATGTTGTGAACCCAAGCTCTAATTTTTTTTTTAGACAATATTCCTCGGGATTTCAGCTTCCCACCCTAAAAATTTCAGCTTCTGAAACTTCGTAGAAAACAATTTATAGCGAAAATGCCACGATGACCTGTTTGGAGCAGCGAAACCCTAGAATCCAAAGCTCCGATACCAAATGTTGTGTAACCAGCTCCAAAAAGAGAAGAAAAGAGATATCAACGCCTTAGAAATAAGCCACTTCGAGGGGGCAACCTCCAATACATTACATAAATGAACAATTCTTCGATGATACAATTTACAAAACCTCCTTTCTATATATAGGAGTCCACGGGGCCATAATGTAATCCTAGTGGGCCATAATGTAATCCTAGCTGACCTAACAATAATAATTTAAGGGCACAATAATAAAAAAATGGGGGTTAAAAGGGTACAATAATAACAATAAGGGGGCTACACTAACAACAATAAGGGGCTATACTAGTAATATAGGGACCTAACACTTTCTCCCAAGTAGTTTCCTTAGGTGTAAAGTATCTTCACTGCACTTTCACCCTAGCTATGGTCCTATTCCAGAGCTCGATTTCTTCCCGTGCCAGTAAACGAAAGGGCTCTGCAAGAAATTCCCCTTTGGTTTCCACCTGTATCACAGTCAAACCAATTACATGAATAGGGTCATGTACATACTTTCTCAATAAGGAAACATGAAAAACCTTGTGAAATTTAATATGAATAGGTAGAGCCAATTTATAAGATACTGGCCCCACTCTTTCTAGAACTTCAAATGGTCCACAGTAGCGTGGTGCTAACATAGCACAACTACCAGTATATAATTTACTCTTTTTTTCTTAATCCTAAAATAAACATGATATCCCACTTTGAATTCTCTAAGAATTCTCTTTTTGTCTGCATAGCTCTTTTGTCAGTCTTGAGTTGTTTTAATATTTTGTTGATTTTTCTTCACAGTTCTTTCTATATCCTACAATGCATCAGGTCCAAGAATGAACTTCTCTTTTGGTCGACTCCAGCTAAGCGACGTGTGGCATTTTCAGCCATCCAATTCTTCAAAAGGACTCATCTTAATTGAAGCTTGATAACTATTATTATATGAAAGTTTTTCCGGATGCATGTATTCTAAAATCTAGTTGGTTCTTTTAGTTTTCCTATTTGGTTGAGAATGGTAACTGGTACTAAAGTTCAATTTGGTAGGCATTCCTCCAAACAGATTTTTCCAAAAGGTTGAAGTAAATTTTACATCCCTGTGAGATATAATAATGTTTGGAATGCCATGTAATTTTACAATATATTTTATGAATATATTACTTACTTGAGCTGTGAAAAAAGTATATTGTACTGGTAAGAGGTGTGGTGTCATAGTTAATGTGTCTACAACCACCATTATAGACTCATGTTGATACTTAGTTCTAGGCAATCTAGTAATGAAATATGTGGAACCACTTCCCCCTTCCATTCTGGAATATGTAGAGGGTTTAGTAATCCTGTTGGATGTTGATGTTCCACTTTTACTTGCTGACATTCTAAACACCTAGCTAGATAATTAGCAACATATTTTTTCATACCCGGCCAAAGCATGTTCTGACTCAATGCTAAAATCAGTTTTTGATAACTAGGATGACCTGCATAAGGTCTTTTATGATCCTCATATAAAATTCCATGTATTAAAGATGTGGCATTTGGAATATACAATCTTTGTTTATAATAAATCAGTCCTTTCTGGTTTTTTGTATATCCCACAGTTTCAATTTTATGCAATTTCTCTTGCAATTTCACATATTTCTAGTCTTGCATGAGAACTTCCTATATCAGTTCTTCTATTTCAAATTTCACTCTATTTCCTGCATTGGTCAAACTTTGTTGAGCATTTCTACTCAAAGCATAAAAAATATTATTTTATTTTCCTTTAATGTATTTGATTTCCATATCGAACTCACTAAGGAGATATAACCATATAGCTTGTGTAGCATTTAAATATGGTTGAGTAAAGAAGTATTTCATATTTTTCTGATATGTCATTAGTATGAACTTCTTTCCCAATAGATAATTTCTCCACATATTCAATTCATGTATCACAACAACTATTTATAAGTCATATACAATATAATTATGTTCATGTTTCTTCAATTTTCTTGACTCATATGATATGACTGAATTATCTTGCAGCAAAAATCCTCCTAACCGTTGCACACATGCATCTGTACACACTATAAATTCCTTATTTGGATCAACAATTTTCAATATGGGTGCAGTAGTTAATTTCAATTTTAATTGTTAAAAGCTACTTTGACACTTTGCTGTCCATTCAAACTTCACTCCTTTTTTCTGTAAGGAAGTAATAGTATAGGCTAAATCTGAAAAACCTTCCACAAACCTATGGTAGTATCCAGAAATACCCCTAAAGGATCATATGGATGAGACGTCAGTGGGTACAGGCCAATTCATTACTTCTTGTATTTTCTCTGGGTCTACTGCTAAGCAATACCTTGAAATCACATGATCCAAATATTGAATTTTATCCTTGTAAAATTCACATTTGCTAAATTTTTCATATAATTAATGTTCTCTAACTTTCTGTAGGAATATTATGAAATGTTCACTTTGGTCTTCTTTATTTTTGGAGTACACCAAAATTTCATTAATGAACACTAGTAAAAACACATCTAGATACTTGTGGAATACATTATTCATTAAATACATGAATGTAGCAGGTGCATTAGTAAGTCCAAACGGTAGGATTGCAAATTCATAGTGTCGATATCAAGTCCTGAATGTTTTTTTATTGATGTCCTCATCCTTAATTCTGATTTGGTGATATCATGTTCCTAAATCAATCCTTCAGAGGATAGTGGTTCCTCTCACTTGATCAAATAAGTCATCTACCCTTGGAAAAGAATATATATTCTTAATGGTCAATTTATTCAGCTGTCTATAGTCTATGCACATTCTAAATGTGCCATCCTTCTTTTTAACAAACAATATCAGTGCTCCTCAAGGAGACACACTTGGTCTGATGTACCCTCTATCTAACGGTTCTTTCAATTGTAGTTTCAAATCTAATAGTTAAGGAGTAATAATTATATAGGGTTCTCTAGATACATGTGTAGCTCCTGGTACTAGTTCAACTGAGAAATCAATTTCTCTTTTACGGGGTAGATGGGGGATTTTCTATGGAAATACATCCTTGAACTCCCTGGTTACTGGTAAATTTTCTACAGCCTCCTTTTCAATTTTTTTTCCCAATTCATCCACTTGTACAACATACACTCAACAACCCTTTCTTGCCGTCCCTTTTAGTTGTAATGCATAAATTTGTCTGATTGATATTGGTCTTGGTTTTCCTTTCACTATCTGTTGCATGTTATTTTGTCACCATGACATTTGACTATCCATATAGGTTCATCACTACCTATATTATGCTCCCTTAGAATTCAAAAACCCTAATGTTCCTAAACCAAGTCTTGGAATTGGAGTAAAGCTCATTAAGACCCTTAAAATTCCAACTTTGCACTTTTTCTAGCTCTTTCGTATGGATCCATAGATATGTGTCCTATAGCCTGCGGTAGCTACCGCACATTTTGTTTATAAAACTTGTGGACCCCTGTAAATAGTCAAATAAAGGAAAAATTAAGTTTTAGAAGTGCAGCTGACCAAATATCTCTAAAATGTATGCTTCTAGAGGCGCAATCAGTTCGAGCTTTATCCCTCCACTCATGGAGATCTATCCGTCCATTCATGGAGATTTCCCCTTCATCTATGGAGCTAAAATCCCTTCATGAGAGGAATTCATCCCCCTCTTCATGGAACTGAAACTACCTCCATTTCCATATAAATTGAGCTCATGTTTCAGTCTCAAGGGTAGATTGTAGCTTGCAGAAGGTAATTGCTGAAGAAATTCTCAAGAGAGCATACTCTCTACTGTAGTTATTATTGGTACGAGAATGATCACACACTCATGTCCATAACTTATTGATAGTTCATAGTTCATACCCATTTAAATTTACAACAGTTTTTGGAAGCTATGGATAACTTTTCTCTTTGTTCCAGTAGCTAATTGAACTAACCATGCTTGCTGAAATTTTTCTGATTTTAACTTGCACTTTTCCACCATTTGTGGACTGACATAATTAAATTTTCTCCTGGATCTATAAAAAAAGAAACATGTTGTTCATAATTCATACCTTCAATTTCTATCATGGTTGTTTGGTGTTCAACCTCACGATCTTCAAGTGAAACACTGATCCTCGAAATATTTCAAGCAATGTCGTTCAAAATAGTTGACTCTTGTAATACTTGAATGTTCTAAACTGTTCTGTGTGGAAAATCACGTAACATGTGAGGTTCTCCACATCCCCAACACTTTAGTGGTTCTTTCATTTTTACAACACTTTTATTTTTACTGTTTGCATCCATTTGCTTAGACCCAGTTTGTGACTGCGCTGGTTGGTTTTCTCCCGTTTTAATAAATTTCTTCCTTTGGTGGCTCTTCCCAAAAATTTTCAAATATGTTGGTTTTAATATTTTTACATTTGAGTCACCTTTCCCGTTCTCTTTTTTTTGCCAACTTTTTAGCTGATCATTTCTGCCTTTGAACTGCTGATAACACAATCTTTCTTTATGAACAACTTCATCCATTATCTTTGTATTGTCAAAATTGATTCTCTCTTTATAAATAGTAGGTAGGCAGTTTAGAAATCGATGTACCTTCGCCTTTTCCTCTTTGATTTAAGGCACATAGCGAAGCATGTTAGTGAATTTGGTAAAAAATCGCTAATTGTGAGTTGTCCCAATCTCAGCTCATGTAATTCTTTAGCTTTATCATCATAATATCTCTCACTCATGTACCTAGAATTAAATTTGGCTTGAAAGTATTCCCAGGTAATAGTTTTCTAATCTAGCACATGTACCATTTTTATTTCTCCCCACCAAAGGTTGGATTTATCCTGAAGTTGGTAAATTGCCAATATGGATTTCAGGTTACTTCAATATTCATATACTTGGAAGTACTTAAAAATGTTCAGAAGCCAAGCTTCTACATCCTCCACCTTTTCACCATCAAAAGTTGGAGGTTTGATTTTTCAGGATTATCCTTGCATTCAGTTTTTTTTTTCTGGAACGTTCTATAGATGCTTCCCTGCCCTAAAATCCTTATGAGTTGGTTTCAGCTTATTTCCTCTTTTTTCCATGGTCTTCACTTTCATGACTAGACCTTGAGGTTAAATCCTTGATCAACCTCTCTTTCTCTTCACTGACTTGTGACAATCGTTCATTGCTTGTTCTCAGTTGAACCATTTCTTGTTGCATATCTCTTATCATGTCTAGCAATTGAGGATTTTGATCTGGTGGATTTCCATCACCCCCCAGATCCACATAAAAATCTCCTTCATCACTCATAATAGAAGTTGTACTTTTTCTGCACTTAAATCACTATACACAGAAATAAATTAGTACATCATATGATTTTACAGCAGCATAATTTTGGGTTTTTCTATGTGGGGACACAAAAGCCGAGTTTTTTCAACATGGGCTAAGATACCATTTGTAACAACTCTACTTACCCATTTTGTTTTCTATTTATAATCTTGTACTACTTTTTTCATTAATGAATTAGTTTAATCCTGACACTTTACCACCTCCTACACCATTTCATTAAAGGTTAAATGTTTTACTTTCTGTCATTAGTATCTTCATTACGACATCGTTATTTTCAGAATGATGCTTATAATGATATTCACACTAAAATAATCACCTTCCAATATTTCATCCTTTAATGTATTACTAATTTGCCTCATCTTCATGGAATTCATACATTCCTGTCAATGTACATTAAATCCATTATAATTGTTTTTGTTTCTATTATCTTATTAATTCTATACACCTTTCCACAACTCTACCTTTTATTAAATTTTGATTAAATTCATAAATTTAATAAATTTTAAATTTAAGGTTACATATTAGGAAATAATCCCCTACATCCTAATTTCATATGTGTTACCTTAGGGTATGAATTAGAATTATAATAAGGGGATTTTAATTTTATATAAGACTTATATTATCTCTTTCAAGTCTTGGATCACATTCAAATATGTATAGTCATACTTACCTGAATTTCTTATATCCATTTATGAAAAGTACCCATTGAGGGTTTTGATACTTATGGCATGGTCAACGATTTTAGTTTCATCCACCATAGATTTATCAATATTATGGAATTCAAATTAATTATACGGCACCTTCCCATTATCATTACCTATATGATCATTGAGACCTTATGTTATTGGAGTTGCTTTATGATACAAATTTTAATGGTATAAAACATGCATTTAATGTCATACATTTTCCTATGGATATTCAATATTCCTTTATGGATTGCATCATATGTACAATAATGATTTATGACATATTTCCCTGCAACTATTTAACGCTTCCTTAGTTCGATGCTATCATGAATTAACTAAATGTACTGCATCTTAACTTGGTCACATGGCCATATTAATTTTATTTCCAGGTTGATCTTGAATATCTTGTAATTCGACGTTTGAGATAATCTTGTACTCTTTCCCTCTACCTTTCTTGGTTAGGGTTTATTGTATTTGTTTGACTTTGCTTCATTTGTCATTTGGAATTTTTCCCACCCAAGGGTTTTGGATATGGTTATATACTGTAAGTTTTCATCGTTAATGGCTTCCCTTTGCCATTTTTTCTCACAGTGACAACTATAGATGTAGGTAAGATGGTTCACCTCTTTATGATGCTCAACCTTCTTTATTAATACTGATATATGCTTACATATTTCATTTTTCATTTCAGAATGTCTGATTTATTCTAGTATTTCATGTATACACTTACTTTTCATTTTTCATTCATTTTGAGGAACATGGGAGTTCCTTTCTTCCTTTTCATTGAAGGATAGGAGATGGTTTAGCGTGACATGCTCATGGCAAACCGTAAGGTAATACTGGTTCACCATACGCAAGTAAGTCATATACTTCTTAAAAATTAGCTCCATGTCCCTCTTCTATGTTATAGTTTTGGTTTCCTTCTTGTATTTTAGATCATTCAGCTTATGGTAAATCCCAAATATACTTGTTTAATGGAAATTAGTTTTCGATATTACTCAAAAATTGCACTGTGCAAATCGTTTGGCCTCAAAATTCATACTCTTCCACTGAGTTATGAATTTGTTTTGCTGGTTCTCCATTTTATTATTCGTTCGCTTTTCCATACATCTCGTATTCTGTTTTTGACTCTCTTTCTGGAAATTACCATTATAAATTAAAGCTTTATTGCGATTCAATATAGAATTTTTAATTGTTTCCTGTATGCATAGGATTTAATAGCTTGAATTCAAAATTAACATTCCAGAACTTACCTTTGTGTTGACGGGAAAATTTGTCCGGCCAACAGTAGGGGATCTCCCTGGTAGAAAGTCCCAATTAGACCTTAAACCATTTGGAGTAGGGATCCTGTCCGGGGTGTGGGTCCAGCTACCACTTAAGACGCCTTCCCTTCTGTCTCAAAAGAACCTGATTGAATCTGAGGACACACACTCATTCACATGATACAGAATACATGACTGACGCATTAAACACGAATAAAACACCAGTGTAGCTAGGCAATAAATAAAGCATGCACGCCTAAGGAGATGTTGTTAGCAACACATTTTTGGGGTACTGCTTGTAAGGTAGTCTGACCACAACAAAAATAGTTCTTTATGGCAAGATGTCCCTTTACTTTCTGAAAGATAAAATAAAATGCTAACAAAATAGCTCATTAACATTCATTAATAGAGCAAATGGTAAACTGAACATCATCAATACAAACACAGATAGCTATGATGCATAAACGATGCTATAAAAAGGCAGCTTCATTAATCAAAAGATGTTCTGAAACTGTATGAGGAAATACATTTAGTGTTCATGCAATAAAACACATCATCCAAACAAAGGGGTTGTAACAAGTATCTGTATTCACATGTATAAGAGTATAATATTTTAATACAATGCAATGTAACTCTTGAGTCTCAAAAAAGAAAATCCCTTTACACTTTCCCCGTAGGAAGCTTTATAGCACAAAACTTGCCCTTTGGGCTTCCCGACTCTTCGCCTGCCTGTCTGTTGGGTTGCCTTGCGACCTTAAGGAGGTTGTGACCTGCGACCTATCTGGAATGTGCGACCTGCGACCTGGATAGACAGTGCGACTTGCGACCTGTCCAGGTGGTGCGACCTGCGACCTACCTTCAACTGTTGCTCACGATTTGTTGCTACCGGGCTGCGGAGATGGATGCGCAATGTTGAGGTTAGGGGTGTCAATCTGCTGCTCCTTGAGAAAATTTTGCCATGTCCGGTACTCTGCCGCTATGGGGGAAACTATAGAAACCTCCTCCTTCAATCTATGCATGCATTCCAAAGCATTTGGAACTAAGGTTTCCCTTTTCTGTGAGATCTGATTTGAGAGCGAGGCTAGCTTGGTGTAAATCCGAGCTGGAGTGGCAATAAACTGACTCAGGTGTTCTTGAGATGCTGAGGGCTCGGGAGCAGCAGCGGCTTGCTTGATAGGCTGCAGAAAAGACTGGTTGTCCTGATCCACTTTCTCCCAGGCTTTTTCTTCGTCCAATGCCCCGAGCGCCGGAATGTGGTGCAAAGTGTGCATCCAGTCGATACCACTGATCAGGTGGTCGTAGGAAGACATCACTTTGTCTAGGTCCTTAGACAGTTTGTCTTTAGATTGTATTGCCATACGGAGCTGAACCTTCGCATCCTGCGTGTGAATCCAATCTCTCTTGGGCAGATTTTCAGGTGCCTGCGGGTATTGTACTGTTCAGCCCATCATTCTGTCTAAGGCCTGTGAGGCCTCCCTGAGATGCTCGTGCTTTCGCTTGGTTTCTGTACGAGCTCTTACCAGTGGGGCGACTGTTTGTTTGATGGTGAACATTTCTCCGTACACTTGCCTCATGGTTGCTTCTAATACTTCACACTCGTTGAGATGGCCAGTGGGACCTCATTTACCGGTGGCATCTGGTTTCGGAGTTGTTGCACTTCCGCTATCAATTCGGATTTCTCCTGCTCTACTCTTTTCTCGCGCTGCTCAGTTGCTTGCAGTCTATTTTGCAGAGAGACTATTTCTCTGCCCATTCTGGTCACGTTCTCTTCTGTGGTTGCTGCGAAGGTAGTACCCGCCGATGCTATCATTACAGGATTAGTCCTGGTATCAAGGACTATGTCTTTGCCTGTTGCAACTGTAGATGTGGCAGAGGGACTTTGCACCAGTGACCTCCTTTTCTCTTGTCGGATTTTGAAAGAGAATTGATCGAATGTGAGTCTGGTAAGGTCAAATACATCCTCTTCCTGTCCCTGGGGGGATCTAACATCAGAGAGCTTGGTACTGCCCAGAGGTATATCGAGGGGAGTTACATCGATGTTGTCTAGCGTGTCATCTTCCCTCTCTTCTGTGTTCTTTTCCTCTTCTTCCTTTCGCCGGTGTTCAGCTTCTGCTACTGCCTCTATTTCGGCCTTCTTCTTCTGCTTAGCTGTAGCAGCCTGTTTGGTCTTCTTTTGGCGCTCAAATTCTGCTTTTTCCAGCTCTGCCTTGAGTGCCCGTTCTGCTGCGGCATGTGCCTCCTTTTCCTCCTTTTCTTTCCTGGCCTCCTTGGCCTGCTTCTTTTTCTGTGTTGCCGTTGCACTTTTCTGGCGTGCATCCTCATCCTCTTTTATCTTCTTTTCCCTTTCTTGCTGGGCTTTTGCTTCTGCTTATTTCTATTGGATAGATGTAGTAAGCCCCATGTCGGTTCGAGATTTCTTGGGTAAAGAGGAAGAGGAACCTCCCAACTGACGACTTCTGTCTTCTAGACTCTGATCGTCTGGATCTTCTTGGACCACGTTTACTCCTGGGGCAAACTGTCTCTCCGCGTTATACCAGTTCCTTCTTTCATCTTCTGTCGGGTGCTCAATGTCCTGATAAGTCCACTTGAATTTAGCTTTCAGGCAGTGTTCAGGAACTATTCTCTCTGGGTCATATGTTCGATGCTCTAGCGCCCCAAGCTGATATCTTCTCATTTCGTCTCCCTCTACTGCTACTTCCCTGAAGTCTTTAACTGTGCACGCACCAATGGTGAGGGGCAGCGTGAGCCACGACTTCTTTTTACCTTTAGACAGGACGCTGGAGAAGCCTTGTGACATTTGGAAGCATACCTCCTGAATGAGAATTTTGTCTGTCACGAAGCGAGGCATGGCATGTGGTGCCTTGTAGGATCCAAAGACTTAGATGAAAGTATATCCGGGGAAAGGGAACCAGTGTGCCACTTTGACTAGAGTCTCCTTGGCCCACCAAGACATGCAGGGGGCATCTTGGCCAAATAAGTTTCTATATAGAGATGGGATAAATACTTAGGAGATCTGATCTATATCCTGCCTGTATTTGGACTCCCAGAATACCCTGATTTGCAGATGAATTGCACACGACTGATCGGAATCCCAGTTGTGTGCCCATCCTTCAAAGTGTACTCTTGCGCAGACAACATCTAGCAGGTAAGAGGCCATGTAAAATTCGGCAGGCATTCCTTCATCTGGGGCCAATGCCGCGTTCAAGTTGGTCTGCATCGAAGTCATCAATATGCCTGCCAAATTGAAACGGGTGCCATGTGTTGTCACATACTCCATGATAGTAGCCCAACTACCACTGAAAGTGGAGCAATCTGGGCACCCGTAAAGCCTGCAAAGCATGGCGGCAACCAATTTATAAACCTTTCTCAGGCTAGCCACCGGATATTCTTGGTCCTTTTTGACCTTAAACTTCTCGGGTTCCTCCCACCATTGTCTAATAGTATCAACTATCGGAACAGCGTGAGCAATAGCCCATTCGGGAGTGAAATTCTCATCTGGGCGAGGCAACAAGTAGTAAAGGTGGGCATCCGAGCCTACGAGCATAGCAAAAGCCCTGCCTTCGCTGTCTCGGATCACAAACTTCTTGGGATCCATCTTTTGTATGATCCAATCTATAACCTCTGGACATGGAAATATGGCTAGATGCGCCCCTGCCAGATGCAGTTTGGACTTTTTGACTGCCAAGTATATTTCCCGGTCTGGGAGATCTTCTGGAAATTCCTCTTCCGGCATGGCGAACTCATGGTACACTTGGTACCATCGCATGCTGTCATCTTTCGCAAATGTACATAGTGTATCCCTGTATATTGGGGGTGGGGACACCACTTCCAGCTCATCAATTTCTTCCACTACTTGCTTGCCCTTCTTCCGGGATAGCGGGGGTGCCATGTCACTAGAATCTGATAAAACAGGTATGCACTCTATGTCTTCTTGGAGTTCACCTGTCAAATTCATAAAGGAATCCCAAGATAAGAACGACATGATGATATAAAACTAGTTACAGTTTAGTGATGAAAATTAGCTGTGACACATGTAAAACTGGGTTACTGGTTTACTGGGTCGCTGGGTCGCGGATTGCAAGAAAGAGGTTCAGGCGTGACCTTGCGACCTCGCGACCAGGTCGCTGGGTCGTTGGGTCCCAACTCTCCGAAGCAAATGGAAAATGCGACCTTACGACCTCGCGACCAGGTCAATAGGTCGCTAGGTCGCAGATTTTAGAAATCTAGCAAATTGCGACTTTGCGACCTCGCGACTAGGTCGCTGGGTCGCAGGTCGCGATAAGGCCTGCCGGGGGTTTTGCGTGCGCGCGACCGTGAGTCTTCTTTTCTCCCTCCTCTTGAGGATTAATAAGCTGGCTGGGTCCAGGCAGAGCTAAGGGATGGTTTTAAAAGCAAGGGGGGAAGCTATGAGGGTCTGAACCAAAGATGTGGTGAGGTTGGACATGTGTGGAGAAAGCAGACTCATAAAATGCTTCAAAAAATATAAAAGCTCAGACAAGGGGCAATTTAAAGGCTTAAGGGGAGATGGGTTTTGGCAAGAAAAGCTCATAATAGAAACAACAGGAAGAAATGGCAACTTACCCGGGAAAATCGCACCAGTCGAGCTGTCAGAGGCGTTTTCTTTCAAATCGCTGAATGTGTAAAATGCGACCTGGTGACCTCCCTTATATAGAAGGTCGCACGTGCAGGAAATAAATGCGGTTTGCTAGGTCGCAAATCAGTTAATTTCAGAGTTTCGCGACCTTGTGACCTTGCGACCTGGCGACCTGGGGTCGCGGGGTCGCAAGGTCGCTGGGTCGCACTTTTCATTAAAATTGGATAATTGTGACCTGGCGACCTGGCGACTTGGCGACCTGGGGTCACTGGGTCGCTGGGTCGCACTTTTCATTAAATTCTGGGATTTGCGACCTTGCGACCTGGCGACCTGGGGTCGCGGGGTCGCAAGTTCACGAGGTCGCGGTTTTCATCTATGATTTAACTTTGCGACTTGGTGACTTGATAGATTCTCTTTAGTTTTAAGGGGCTCCAAAAATTTGAAATGGTGGTATTTTTTGGAGGGTGTTGTAGGGGCTACAACAAATGGCGATTCACTGGACGAACTCAGAGTCTCTGCTGATGGTTAGTCTCAGCGGGGGGAGGGAGGGGCCTATGCTGACTTTTTTCTTTTACCTTGCGGTTGACATTTCCTAACCTTTTGCGCCTAGCAAGGTTGCTTAATCTGCTGGCCTGTTCGGGTGCCATTCAACCAAATTCATTTCTTCAGGTCCCCGGACTGGAAGGGTTGGAGAAATCTAAGCGGCTATAGGGTCTGGTACGATTATTTTTTCCTCATCGTGTTGCTCCGCTGCCAGCGAACCTCTCGGTCCCGGCGGAGTCACTGCCTAGGAATCGTAAACGTTGCTCCGCTGCCAGCGAGCCTGGTCAGTACCCCGGCGGAGTCGTTACATCACCTCTCTGCGTAGGAAGCCTTTCTCAATCCTTTACCCTTTATAAGTGTGCTATTGCACTTATTTTGAATGTGCCTGAGGCACTTATTTAGATGTGCTCGTGGCACTTATTTGAGATGGCAATTTAGCCTGGGCGGATGAGGGATCCTGACTTATTTTGCTTGTAGAGAGGTTGTTCCTGGTCTGGTATGAGGACTTTGGTTTTTCCCAGATGCCCTGTTGTAGCATAGAGTAACTCTTTTCCCTTCTGGTCTGGTTACCACTACACTGCATTTTCTTTTGCGGACACCCTCTCAGGCTGGCGAGGTAAGCTTCCCGCATGATGCCTCGAGTTCGGTGATATGCTGCCTTTAGGTACAGAGAACGAGTAAGCTTTTTCCGCCTTTGAGTCTATCAGAAAGGCCTTTCCATCAGCATAGAACCGGTTGTAGTGTGCCAATTGCGTGGCTCTAACAAATCCTTCCTCAAAATATTTTATTATTTTATTTTATTTTATTTTATTTCATATATATATATATATATATATATATATATATTTTAAAAGTAAGAGAAAATAAACTATAGTACAAGGATAATGTAGCCCTCTAAGGGCAGCTAGGTGAAATAGTGTTTGAGGTCATGCCCATTTACCGGGAGGACCTCGACTCGTCCATCAAGGGTTTGCAATCTAAATGTGTGGGATCCTATCTTCTCATTAATTTGGAAAGGGCCTGTCCAAAGTGCTTGGAACTTGGAATTATTCCCTTTTTCCTCATGGGCTTTATCCCACTTAAGGACCAGGTCTCCTACTTCAAAAAAAAATTTCCCTGCGGACTTTTTATCAAACCATCTTTTGATTCGGCTCTGATGGATGGCAAACTTTTCCCGGGTCTTTTGCCTTTCTTCCTCCAGTTTCAGTAAGGTATCGATCCGAGTCTGTAAGGTGGGACATGAGGTACCATGACATTCTTGGGACAGTTGGAGGGCCGGGAGAGATAGATGAGGAGGGAGAACAACTTATTTTCCATACATGAGGAAAAATGGGGAGGTGCCTAAAGAGGACTTGGGAGTGATACGGTCAGCCCACAGTGCATTGTGAAGGGCATTGAGCCAGTTGCGCTGGTGGGATAGCAGAGTCTTCTTTATAATACGGATAAGATTATTGTTAGTGGACTCAGCTAATCCATTTCCCTGGGGATAGTAATTTGCAGAATGTTTCAGAATAATACCATTTTCTAGCGCAAAATCATATAATTTAAAAGATGAGAAATAAGTCGCATTATCAAAAACTAAAGAAGTCGGAACGCCAAACCTGGTCATGATGGAATGCGTGAGGAATTCTATTACCTCTTGATCGTTGATTCGACGTAAAGGCGTTGCCTCGACCCACCTAGTGAAGTAATCAGTAGCTGTAAGGATATACCGATGTTGTTTAGAAGAGTGAGGTGTGATTTCACCAATTACATCCAAACCCCACTGTTGGAAAGGTTCCTCTACTGCTACTGAGAGTAAGGGGGCGGCTGGTCGTGCTTCTCGGTTGGCGAAATTCTGGCACTGAATGCATTTCCGAACATATGCATGCGCATCTCTGAAGAGAGTAGGCCAATAGTATCCTGCGCGCATTATTTTATGGGCAGTAGTATCTCCGGCAAAATGACCTCCAGCTGGTCCATCATGCAGCTCAGTTAAGATTTTTTGCGCTTCGTCGGTTTCCAAGAAGTGTAACAGGACCCCATCGTGGTGTTTCTTGAACAACTTGCCTTGGATCAGTTGGTGAGATGCGGCTTTGAGTCTTATTGCGCATTTCTGCCGGGCAGTAAGAGAAGGGTCCATGGTGCCTTGGGCCAAATATCTTGAAATGTCAGAATACCAAGAAGGGCTACTCTGCTGAGGCACATGGTCACTCTGATACATGTCGATCTCTTGTTCCCAACATTCCTCTTCAATTTCATGAGCACTTGCAGCCTCCATGACCATTTGGCACAAGCCCTGTCCTTTAACGGTATGTGCCGGTTTAAACTCTAAATCGTATTCTTGCAAACACGCCACCCAGTTGCCCCGCCTTTCGCCTATCTCTTGCTGTACGAAAAGTGAGCGGACAGCTGGGTGTGGAACAAAACCGTAACATGATTTTTCAAGATGTAGGGCCTAAAATGCTTGACCGCTTTGTAGACCGCGTAGGCTTTCTTATCGATTTCTGGATAGTTCAACTCCGCTCCTTGTAGACGGGTGCTCATGAAAGAAATGGGCCGTTCATCGTTGTTACCATCTTTCTGCGTAAGGACAGCGGCAAGTGAGGAATCTGAAGCAAAAGTATATAGGATAAAGCCTTTGCCAAAATCTGGACTTTGGAGGGAAGGGGTTTCAAATATAGCCTGTTTGATTTTGTCAAATGACTCCTTTTCTAGCAGGTTCCACTGAAACATCTCATTCTTTTTTATCATTCCCTGCAGTGGCCTAACTATCTGGGTAAAATCAGAGATGAATTTACGGACGAAATTTATTTTCCCCAGAAAATATTGCATCACTTTCTTGCTGTTCGGGGGAGGAATCTGAGTAATGGCTTTTGCCCATTCTGGATCAACTACAATGCCTTGCTTGGTTATAATGTGGCCTAGCAAGTTGCCCTCTGCCACAGTAAACACACTCTTTTTAGGGTTGAGCGAAATTCCGTACCTTATGCACCTTTCGAATATTTGTTTGAGGTGGCGTAAATGATCGCCCCTGCATTTTGAAAATACAGTGACGTCGTCTAAATAGACCACCACGCTCTGCCCTATCAAACCGCGGAATGCTATATCCATGACTCGTTGGAAGGTTGCCCCTGCATTGATCAATCCAAAGGGCATGCGTCTGAAAGCGAAGGTTCCCCATTTGGTCCGAAAGGTAGTTTTCAATCTATCCGGCTCAGCTACCAGCACTTGGTTATAACCAGAAAAGCCATCCAATAACGAGAACATTTCAGATCCAGACACCGCTTGCAATATATGTTCCATGGGTGGCACCAGGTAGTTGTCTTTGTTCGAGGCCCGGTTCAGATTACGGAAATCTACGCACAAGCAGATCTCGCCAGACTTCTTCCGTACCGGTACCAAATTGGACACCCACGTGGAGTGACGAACTTTGAAAATAATGCGTGCATCCAAGAGTTTCTTGAGTTCTTTCAGAATCATTGGTTCCAATGCTGGATGCACCTTTCTGAGTTTTTGTTGGAAGGGATTAACGCCTTCCTTTACGGGGATTACGTGCTGAATGATCCGGGTATCGTATGTATGTAGATCCTCATACGTCCAGGCAAACACATCTCGATACTTCCAGAATAATTGGGTGAATGCCCGTGTCTCCTCATCACTACAATCTTTGCCGAGGTTAACGAACTTTGGGTTTCCTTCTGACCCCAAGTCTACTTGCGGATGTGCCAATATGGAACTTTGTACTTTGGTGTTAGGGGGGCCGCGGAATCGGTTTTGTAGATTGAAGAGATTTTCTAAAGACACCACCTTCTTGGGCATGGAGTTCTCTTTTCGTTCATCGTGTTCTTTCTGCAAAGCATGATCATGCTCTGCCTCATCTATCGCCGCGCCTTTGAATATCTTCGTATTGAGCATAAAGTCCAAAATCTGCTGATCATCGTCAAAAACGCATAAGTTAGTAATGTTATCTGGCACAGAGGGTCTATATAAAACTTCAATAGAAAAATCGTCCCTCATAGAGGTAAACCTAGCAGCAGCATTAGCCAGAGTATCAGCTGCTGCATTGTGCATTCTAAGAATAGATCTAATTCCAAACGCATCAAAACCAGAAATCAATCGCATTACCTCTTGTTGATACGTCTTTAAATGTGGAGATAAACAGTGAATAGTGTTGCGTACCTGGCGAGTGATAATCTCAGAATCTCCAATTACCTATAAGCATTTTACCTGCAAATCCAGTGCTTTCTTAAGTCCAAGGATTAATGCTTCGTACTCAGCAGTGTTGTTAGTGCACTGGAATTCTAGCCGGCAGGAGATTAAGTATTTATTCTTGTGAGGGTCAAGTAATATGCAACCAGCACCAGCTCCGTCATGGGTCTTGGAACCGTCATAATACAAGGTCATATGTCACTTTCCGGCTCCTTCGGGGTAAAAGGTAGGGGAGGGGTTTCGGTTGAGTGTGAGACAGAGGTGACTTGCTCCTCCGCGACAAGTGCTAGTTCAGATTGGACCTCGGGGCCTACAGAAGACTGAGGGGGTTGGTAGCATCCGAATAAGGCTTCCAGAAAACACATACCAAGTTCTTCTTGTGCGAAGCTGATGGGTTCATTAACAACATCCAAATCAGTGATGGTGTGTTTCATATAAGGTTCACTTTCTACCCTGATTTGATTATTCCGCCCCTTGTAAGGAAGCCACAAGTGGGACCAGTCGATGGCGAAATAACCTTGTAACTTGCTGGACCAATCCCTACTAAGCAATAGGCCGTATGCTTCCGGGATGTCGACAACCACAATGTCAATGCATTGATGGACCCTAGAGTCTGACGACAAGCGGATGATGACATTGTTCAACTCTCCTACGGCTGGTACTTGTGATCTGTCAAGTTGTATAATCTTTGCGTCAGTTTTCTCTGGGCGAATGTTCAGCTTTTTACAGACGGATAGGGACATGACGTTTGTTGAGGCACCGGAGTCAACCAGACAGTTGTGGACGTTGAAGTTAAAAATCTCGAAGGAAAAAAGGAAAGGAGGTGTGGATCCTCTTGAGTTGGTATTGATGGCATTTACTATGGACTGTACATCTGGACCGGCTTGCGTAGACATGTTGCTCACAGTCTTCGTAGCTAAATTATTTGCGAAAGCCTTTAGAATGAGTTCTCTTTGGTTAGTAATGCGAGCCAGCTCGTAGAGATAGATGTTTGCTCTTGTTTTCTTCATATCCTCAAAAATGTTATAGCTAGACTCTGTTTGAGGGCTAGGCTCGGTAGAGGTCTTGGAGGACTCTGTCGGAAGCTTTCTCTTTTGACTCGCTCGGGTAGTGTTGTTGGGGTGCTTCTCCGGGACAGATTGTTTCCCACTTCCTGGGGGCAGGATTTTCCTTAGAAAAGCCCTTTTCTTGTCTTCATAGGATTGCTCGGGAACAGGTCCTTTGCTCCTTAGACTATAATTACGCAAGGGCTAGTCTTTGGGAGTATCTGCCATGTTGATATCAATGGAGGAAAGATTGTCCCCACCTCGGATTATGTCAAAAGCAAGGATGGAGGATCTTGGTTCTTCGTTCGAGGGTGGATCCTCATCGTGATCTGAAACATCATCCTCCGTCACATCCCTCGGAGTTTGGTCATCTAAAAGTTGATTAACTACTGCTGTCATGCTGCCAATCCATTGAGGGCACATTTTTTCAGAGTGGGCGGCTTGGTGGAAAGAACATAAGTTATCTTTCCCTATTTCTTCCACATTGAGAGCAATATTTGTGTTAGATGGAGGTCTGTTAGTGTTGGGATTACTTTTTCTGAAGAAAGGTTTGGGTGTTTTAGTGCTAGTTGTGGCTTCTGTGCCCTTTCTCCTTAGGTCAGTGACTTCATTCGTTAAATGCTTGAGCGTTTTTGCCATGCTTTCAAAATCAAATGCATCTCTATCCCTATCGGTGGTCTTAGAAGTGGAGGACTGATATCTTTTTGTGTTAGGCTTGTGATGATCTCTTCCTTCATGTTCGATAGCCCCTATCGACAGAGTGTCTTTCTCTACAGCGAGAGCAGCCTCATAATTAGCCGTAAGGGTAGCGCGGGCTTCACGTTTGACAAAAACAACAATGTCTCTAGGGAGAGCCTTGGTATAGTAGTCAATGGTGACTGAGTCATCCAATGCCAGGTTGGGGGGGAACTTCTGCAATATGGTAGCGAAGCGTTGGTTGAAATCCTTAACCTTCTCCTTTTTATGACACTTGATCGTGCTCAATTCCGTGAGAAGCATGGAAGGAGTTTTATCTTCTGAAAACTTCTGCAGGAATACGTGACGGAATTGGTCCCATGAAGTGATAGAGGCACTGGGGAGAGAGCGGTACCATGTGGCTGCTTTTTTTTCGAGAGTATGGGGAAAAATTTGACATGAGACATCATCGGACTGGACTCTCATGATTTGCAGAGACAAATAGAAGCTGCTGATATGATCTTCAGCTAAGGTGCCCTTTTTAGGTTCGAACTTGGGGAGGTGTTTCTCTGGATGCCCAGGCAGATCTTGGAGTGGGCCCAGAATATTTAATGGGGATTGAGCCATCCAGGCCAGGGGCTGCACTCTCCTAGTCCGCTAGTGTTGCCTAAAATCATGTTCAGATTCGCCTCCCGAACCTGAGACCGATGCTTCTGACTCGTGACGGGAGTGTTTGTCTTGGTTCCTCCCACGGTGAAGAAAATCTCTAAGAAATACCAAGTTGTGTACAGGAGGCCTCATTGGGTTTGGGTGACGGTTGTGAGCTTGGTTTCCTTGGCCTCGGCCCCTGTCTCCTCTACCTCCGGCCCCTCGGCCTCTATTTCCTTCTTCTTCATTTCTGCGAGCTCTATTCCTTTCTCCTTCATTTCTACGAGCCCTGTTTCCCCCGTCAACATTTCCTCGTCCTCTATCTTCCTCACCATCCCCGGGTGGGGGGTGTGCCTAGTTGTTGTTTGGCCGAGTCTGGTTAGGCTGGTAGTCGGGGAAAGGTTCGGTGTCAGCAAATTCTTCGCCCTCTTGGAGAATTGGGTCATTTTCCTCAACAACATTTGCGAGATCTTCCAAAATGAGATTTACGAGCTCGGGTATGGTACTTGCAAGGGCACCATTCCGGGTGATATTCTCGGAAGGAGTTTTAGTATGGGCAAGGTATTCCATGATTGGAGTAAACCGTAAGTTGTTGATAAGATCGCGGGCAGCTGGGCGCAAGGCTCTCAACTGCGCCCTGGTGATTTCAAAATATCGAGTCTCCCTCTCTGGAATATCTTCTAGAGGAGGAGGGACAGTTTCATTGTTTATGACCTCCCCTTGGGGAGTTTGTGATGGAAAGTTCGTTGTGTGCTAGGAGGCTGCCATCAGGCCCTCCTTCTAGTGCCAAATCTGTTGACGAGAAAATTTGTCCGGCCAACAGTAGGGGATCTCCCCTGTAGAAAGTCCCAATTAGACCTTAACCTGTTTGGAGTAGGGATCCCGTCCGGGGTGTGGGTCCGGCTACCACTTAAGATGCCTTCCCTTCTGTCTCAAAAGAACCTGATTGAATCTGAGGACACACACTCATTCACATGATACAGAATACATGAATGACGCATTAAACATGAATGAAACACCAGTGTAGCTAGGCAATAAATAAAGCATGCACGCCTAAGGAGATGTTGTTAGCAACACGTCTTTGGGGTACTGCTTGTAAGGTAGTCTGACCACAACAGAAATAGTTCTTTATGAAGAGATGTCCCTTTAATTTCTGAAAGATAGAATAAAATGCTAACAAAATAGCTCATTAACATTCATTAATAGAGAAAATGGTAAACTGAACATCATCAATACAAACACAGATAGCTATGATGCATAAACGATGCTATAAAAAGGCAGCTTCATTAATCAAAAGATGTTCTGAAACTGTATGAGGAAATACACTTAGTGTTCACGCAGTAAAACACATCATCCAAACAAAGGGGTTGTAACAAGTATCTGTATTCACATGTATAAGAGTATAATCTTTTAATACAATGCAATGTAGCTCTTGAGTCTCAAAAAAGAAAAGCCCTTTACACTTTCCACGTAGGAAGCTTTATAGCACAAAACTTGCCCTTTGGGCTTCCCGACTCTTCGCCTGCCTGCCTGTTGGGTTGCCTTGCGACCTTAAGGAGGCTGTGACCTGCGACCTATCTGGAATGTGCGACCTGCGACCTGGATAGACAGTGCGACTTGCGACCTGTCCAGGTGGTGCAACCTGCGACCTACCTTCAACTGCTGCTCATGACTTGCTGCTATCGGGTTGCGGAGATGGATGCGCAATGTTGAGGTCAGGGGTGTCAATCTGCTGCTCCTTGAGAAAATTTTGCCATGTCCAGTACTCTGCCGCTATGGGGGAAACTAGAGAAACCTCCTCCTTCAATATATGCATGCATTCCAAAGCATTTGGAACTAAGGTTTCCCTTTTCTGTGAGATCTGATTTGAGAGCGAGGCTAGCTTGGTGTAAATCCGAGCTGGAGTGGCAATAAACTGACTCAGGTGTTCTTGAGATGCTGAGGGCTCGGGAGCAGCAGCGGCTTGCTATATAGGCTGCAGAAATGACTGGATGTCCTGATCCACTTGCTCCCAGGATTTTTCTTCGTCCAATGCCCCGAGCGTCGGAATGTGGTGCAAAGTGTGCATCGAGTCGATACCAATGATCAGGTGGTCGTAGGAAGACATCACTTTATCCAGGTCCTTAGACAGTTTGTCTTTAGATTGTATTTCCATACGGAGCTGAACCTTCGCATCCTGCGTGTGAATCCAATCTCTCTTGGGCAGATTTTCAGGTGCCTGCGGGTATTTTACTATCCAGCCCATCATTCTGTCTAAGGCTTGTGAGGCCTCCCTGAGCTGCTCGTGTTTTCGCTTGGTTTCTGTACGAGCTCTTACCATTTGGGTGACTGTTTGTTTGATGGTGAAAATTTCTTCTTACACTTGCCTCATGGTTGCTTCTAATACTTCACACTCGTTGAAAATGGCTAGTGGGACCTCATTTACCGGTGGCATCTGGTTTCGGAGTTGTTGCACTTGCTCTTTTCTCGCGCTGCTCAGCTGCTTGCAGTCTATTTTGCAGAGAGACTATTTCTCTACCCATTCTGGTCACGTTCTCTTCCGTGGCTGCTGTAAAGGTAGTACCCGCCGATGCTATCATTACAGGATTAGTCCTGGTATCAAGGACTATTTCTTTGCCTGTTGCAACTGTGGATGTGGCAGAGGGACTTTGCGCCAGTGACCTCCTTTTCTCTTGTCAGATTTTGAAAGAGAATTGATCGAATGTGAGTCTGGTAAGGTCAAATACATCCTCTTCCTGTCCCTGGGGGGATCTAACATCAGAGAGATTGGTACTTCCCAGAGGTATATCGAGGGGAGTTACATCGATGTCGTCTAGCATGTCATCTTCCCTCTCTTCTGTGTTCTTTTCCTCTTCTTCCTTTCGCCGGCGTTCAGCTTCTTCTGCTGCCTCTATTTCGGCCTTCTTCTTCTGCTCAGCTGCAGCAACCTGTTTGGCCTTCTTTTGGTGCTCAGCTTCTACTTTGTCTAGCTCTGCCTTGAGTGCCCATTCTACTGCGGCCTGTGCCTCCTTTTCCTCCTTTTCTTTCCTGGCCTCCTTGGCCTGCTTCTTTTTATGTGTTGCCGTTGCACTTTTCTAGCGTGCATCCTCATCCTCTTTTATCTTCTTTTCCCTTTCTTGCTGGGCTTTTGCTTCTGCTTCTTTCTGTTGGATAGATGTAGTAAGCCCCATGTCGGTCCAAGATTTCTTGGGTAAAGAGGAAGAGGAACCTCCCAACTGACGACTTCTGTCTTCTAGGCTCTGATCGTCTGGATCTTCTTGGACCACGTTTACTCCCGGGGCAAACTGTCTCTCCGCGTTATACCAGTTCCTTCTCTCATCTTCTGCCGGGCGCTCAATGTACTGATAAGTCCACTTGAATTTAGCTTTCAGGCAGTGTTCAGGAACTATTCTCTTCGGGTCATATGTTCGATGCTCTAGCGCCCCAAGCTGATATCTTCTCATTTCGTCTCCCTCTTCTGCTACTTCCCTGAAGTCTTTAACTGTGCACGTGCCAATGGTGAGGGGCAGCGTGGGCCACGGCTTCTTTTTGCCTTTAGACAGGACGCTGGAGAAGCCTTGTGACATTTGGAAGCATACCTCCTGAATGAGCATTTTGTCTGTCACGAAGCGAGGCATGGCATGTGGTGCCTTGTAGGATCCAAAGACTCGGATGAAAGTATATCCGGGGAAAGGGAACCAATGTGCCACTTTGACTAGAGTCTCCTTGGCCCGCCAAGACATGCAGGGGGCGTCTTGGCCAAGTGTCTATATAGAGACGGGATAAATACTTGGGAGATCTGATGTATATCCTACCTGTATTTGGACTCCCAGAATACCCTGATTTGCAGATGAATTGCACGCGACTGCTCAGAATCCCAGTTGTGTGCCCATCCTTCAAAGTGTACTCTTGCGCAGACAGCATCTAGCAGGTAAGAGGCCATGTAAAATTCGGTAGGCATTCCTTCATGTGGGGCCAATGCCGCGTTCAAGTTGGTCTGCATAGAAGTCATCAATATGTCTGCCAAATTGAAATGGGTGCCATGTGTTGTCACATACTCCATGATAGTAGCCCAACTACCGCTGAAAGTGGAGCAATCCGAGCGCCCGTAAAGCCTGTAAAGCATGGCGGCAACCAATTTATAAACCTTTTTCAGGCTAGCCACCAGATATTCTTGGTCCTTTTTTACCTTAAACTTCTCGGGCTCCTCCCACCATTGTCTAATAGTATCAACTATCGGAACAGCGTGAGCAATAGCCCATTCGGGAGTGAAATTCTCATCTGGGCGAGGCAACGAGTAGTAAAGGTGGGCATCCGAGCCTACGAGTGTAGCGAAAGCCCTGCCTTCGCTGTCTCGGATCACAAACTTCTTGGGATCCGTCTTTTGTATGATCCAATATATAACCTCTGGACATGGAAATATGGCTAGATGCGCCCCTGTCAGATGCAGTTTGGACTTTTTGACTGCCAAGTATATTTCCCGGTCTGGGAGATCTTCTGGAAATTTCTCTTTCGGCATGGCGAACTCATGGTACACTTCGTACCATCGCATGCTGTCATCTTTCACAAATGTACATAGTGTATCCCTGTATATTGGGGATGGGGACACCACTTCCAGCTCATCAATTTCTTCCACTACTTGCTTGCCCTTCTTCCGGGATAACAGGGGTTCCATGTCACTAGAATCTGATAAAACAAGTATGCACTCTATGTCTTCTTGGAGTTCACCTGTCAAATTCATAAAGGAATCCCAAGATAAGAACGACATGATGATATAAAACCAGTTACAGTTTAGTGATGAAAATTAGCTGTGACACATGTAAAATTGGGTTACTGGTTTACTGGGTCGTTGGGTCACGGATTGCAAGAAAGAGGTTCAGGCGCGACCTTGCGACCTCGCGACCAGGTCGCTGGGTCGCTGGGTCGCAACTCTCCGAAGCAAATGGAAAATGTGACCTTGCGACCTCGCGACTAGGTCGCTGGGTCGCTGGGTCGCAGATTTCAAAAATCTGGCAAATTGCGACTTTGCGACCTCGCGACTAGGTCGCTGGGTCGCAGGTCGCGATAAGGCCTTCCTGGGGTTTTGTGCGCGCGCGGCCATGAGTCTTCTTTTCTCCCTCCTCTTGAGGATTAATAAGCTGGCTGGGTCCAGGCAGAGCTGAGGGATGGTTTTAAAAGCAAGGGGGGAAGCTACGAGGGTCTGAACCAAAGATGTGGTGAGGTTGGACATGTGGGGAGAAAGCAGATTCATAAAATGCTTCAAAAAATATAAAAGCTCAGACAAAGGGAAATTTAAAGGCTTAAGGGGAGATGGGTTTTGGCAAGAAAATCTCATAATAGAAACAACAGGAAGAAATGGCAACTTACCCGGGAAAATCGCGCCAGTCGAGCTGTCAGAGGCGTTTTCTTTCAAATCGCTGAATGTGTAAAATGCGACCTGGCGACCTCCCTTATATAGAAGGTCGCACGTGCGGGCAATAAATGCGGGTCGCTGGGTTGCAAATTAGTTAATTTCAGAGTTTCGCGACCTTGCGACCTTGCGACCTGGTGACCAGGGGTCGCGGGGTCGCAAGGTCGCTGGGTCGCACTTTTCATTAAAATTGGATAATTGCGACCTGGCGACCTGGCGACTTGGCGACCTGGGGTCGCTGGGTCGCACTTTTCGTTAAATTCTGGGATTTGCGACCTTGCGACCTGGCGACCTGGGATCACGGGGTCACAAGGTCGCGAGGTCGCGGTTTTCATCTATGATTTAACTTTGCAACTTGGCGACTTGATAGCTTCTCTTTAGTTTTAAGGGGCTCCAAAAATTTGAAATGGTGGTATTTTTTGGAGGGTGTTGTAGGGGCTACAACAC